>CM054200.1:0-2500 GCA_028830015.1 Eucalyptus grandis x Eucalyptus urophylla | reverse complement strand
TTAGGGTTTAGGGTTTAGGGTTTAGGGTTTAGGGTTTAGGGTTTAGGGTTTAGGGTTTAGGGTTTAGGGTTTAGGGTTTAGGGTTTAGGGTTTAGGGTTTAGGGTTTAGGGTTTAGGGTTTAGGGTTTAGGGTTTAGGGTTTAGGGTTTAGGGTTTAGGGTTTAGGGTTTAGGGTTTAGGGTTTAGGGTTTAGGGTTTAGGGTTTAGGGTTTAGGGTTTAGGGTTTAGGGTTTAGGGTTTAGGGTTTAGGGTTTAGGGTTTAGGGTTTAGGGTTTAGGGTTTAGGGTTTAGGGTTTAGGGTTTAGGGTTTAGGGTTTAGGGTTTAGGGTTTAGGGTTTAGGGTTTAGGGTTTAGGGTTTAGGGTTTAGGGTTTAGGGTTTAGGGTTTAGGGTTTAGGGTTTAGGGTTTAGGGTTTAGGGTTTAGGGTTTAGGGTTTAGGGTTTAGGGTTTAGGGTTTAGGGTTTAGGGTTTAGGGTTTAGGGTTTAGGGTTTAGGGTTTAGGGTTTAGGGTTTAGGGTTTAGGGTTTAGGGTTTAGGGTTTAGGGTTTAGGGTTTAGGGTTTAGGGTTTAGGGTTTAGGGTTTAGGGTTTAGGGTTTAGGGTTTAGGGTTTAGGGTTTAGGGTTTAGGGTTTAGGGTTTAGGGTTTAGGGTTTAGGGTTTAGGGTTTAGGGTTTAGGGTTTAGGGTTTAGGGTTTAGGGTTTAGGGTTTAGGGTTTAGGGTTTAGGGTTTAGGGTTTAGGGTTTAGGGTTTAGGGTTTAGGGTTTAGGGTTTAGGGTTTAGGGTTTAGGGTTTAGGGTTTAGGGTTTAGGGTTTAGGGTTTAGGGTTTAGGGTTTAGGGTTTAGGGTTTAGGGTTTAGGGTTTAGGGTTTAGGGTTTAGGGTTTAGGGTTTAGGGTTTAGGGTTTAGGGTTTAGGGTTTAGGGTTTAGGGTTTAGGGTTTAGGGTTTAGGGTTTAGGGTTTAGGGTTTAGGGTTTAGGGTTTAGGGTTTAGGGTTTAGGGTTTAGGGTTTAGGGTTTAGGGTTTAGGGTTTAGGGTTTAGGGTTTAGGGTTTAGGGTTTAGGGTTTAGGGTTTAGGGTTTAGGGTTTAGGGTTTAGGGTTTAGGGTTTAGGGTTTAGGGTTTAGGGTTTAGGGTTTAGGGTTTAGGGTTTAGGGTTTAGGGTTTAGGGTTTAGGGTTTAGGGTTTAGGGTTTAGGGTTTAGGGTTTAGGGTTTAGGGTTTAGGGTTTAGGGTTTAGGGTTTAGGGTTTAGGGTTTAGGGTTTAGGGTTTAGGGTTTAGGGTTTAGGGTTTAGGGTTTAGGGTTTAGGGTTTAGGGTTTAGGGTTTAGGGTTTAGGGTTTAGGGTTTAGGGTTTAGGGTTTAGGGTTTAGGGTTTAGGGTTTAGGGTTTAGGGTTTAGGGTTTAGGGTTTAGGGTTTAGGGTTTAGGGTTTAGGGTTTAGGGTTTAGGGTTTAGGGTTTAGGGTTTAGGGTTTAGGGTTTAGGGTTTAGGGTTTAGGGTTTAGGGTTTAGGGTTTAGGGTTTAGGGTTTAGGGTTTAGGGTTTAGGGTTTAGGGTTTAGGGTTTAGGGTTTAGGGTTTAGGGTTTAGGGTTTAGGGTTTAGGGTTTAGGGTTTAGGGTTTAGGGTTTAGGGTTTAGGGTTTAGGGTTTAGGGTTTAGGGTTTAGGGTTTAGGGTTTAGGGTTTAGGGTTTAGGGTTTAGGGTTTAGGGTTTAGGGTTTAGGGTTTAGGGTTTAGGGTTTAGGGTTTAGGGTTTAGGGTTTAGGGTTTAGGGTTTAGGGTTTAGGGTTTAGGGTTTAGGGTTTAGGGTTTAGGGTTTAGGGTTTAGGGTTTAGGGTTTAGGGTTTAGGGTTTAGGGTTTAGGGTTTAGGGTTTAGGGTTTAGGGTTTAGGGTTTAGGGTTTAGGGTTTAGGGTTTAGGGTTTAGGGTTTAGGGTTTAGGGTTTAGGGTTTAGGGTTTAGGGTTTAGGGTTTAGGGTTTAGGGTTTAGGGTTTAGGGTTTAGGGTTTAGGGTTTAGGGTTTAGGGTTTAGGGTTTAGGGTTTAGGGTTTAGGGTTTAGGGTTTAGGGTTTAGGGTTTAGGGTTTAGGGTTTAGGGTTTAGGGTTTAGGGTTTAGGGTTTAGGGTTTAGGGTTTAGGGTTTAGGGTTTAGGGTTTAGGGTTTAGGGTTTAGGGTTTAGGGTTTAGGGTTTAGGGTTTAGGGTTTAGGGTTTAGGGTTTAGGGTTTAGGGTTTAGGGTTTAGGGTTTAGGGTTTAGGGTTTAGGGTTTAGGGTTTAGGGTTTAGGGTTTAGGGTTTAGGGTTTAGGGTTTAGGGTTTAGGGTTTAGGGTTTAGGGTTTAGGGTTTAGGGTTTAGGGTTTAGGGTTTAGGGTTTAGGGTTTAGGGTTTAGGGTTTAGGGTTTAGGGTTTAGGGTTTAGGGTTTAGGGTTTAGGGTTTAGGGTTTAGGGTTTAGGGTTTAGGGTTTAGGGTTTCAGGGTTTAGGGTTTAGGGTTTAGGGTTTAGGGT